>JANIJH010571467.1:0-13186 GCA_024520975.1 Erythroxylum areolatum
GAGACTCACACCATCCACGCTCACCAGGACAATAGGATTGTTGTTGTCATTTGGTTTTAATTTATGTACTATTTAATTTTTAATTATTAGTTAAGAAATCTTTTTTCCTTTATATGATCATGTAATTTTCTATTTAAACAAAATTAATATTTAAACAAATAAAAAATTATGAATGGATAACTTATAATTGTTGATATTGAAATCAAATTTGACGTCGAGATTTTAAAAACAATTTCCATTCAACAAAGTTATTTATAGAGAGTTAAAGGTGACTTGAGCGAGCATACAGCTTTGAGCTCTGGATAAAGCAATCAAAGTTGCATTTCAATTACTGACGGAAAGTTACCGTTGGTAAATTATATTACAATTACCGACGGCTAGAAATAAACCATCAGCATTTGGCTAATGTCAATTCACTGATGGTTTACAATAACCATCGGTGAGGTGCGGCTAATATGCCGATGGAAATCGTCGGTATATAATTAAGTATTTTACTGACGGTTATTGTAAACCGTCAGTAAAATATGCCAACAGAACTGTTCATTCCATCCGTAACTATACAGACAGAAACAACATTCCGTTGGAATAGTTTACCGATCGTGGTTTTAACGATGGAAGTCTCCATCGGTAATTTATTTTCCCGACGAAAAATAAGGACATTCCGTCGATATTTTCCGTCAGCGAACCCTCATTTTCTTGTAGTGTTTTGCTTAAACTTTTAAATAAGTAGACGTTCCTTTTAGTGATTTAGCTTAGCTTAAATATTTTTTGTAATAACTTGTTTGTTTTATTTTTTTATCTTTTTTATGTGTATATTTATTTACTTATTTTATCTTTTATTTTATTCATTACCTTGTTCTTTTTTACCATATTATTTATTTTTATAATTTTATTTATTAGGTATTTATTTTATTTTATTTCATTATTATTATTATTATTATTATTAACTTTTATGACCTTTTATTTTTTCATTTATTATTTTTAATTAGTATTATTTTATTATTTTAATAAGTATATACATTATATATATATTTCCTTTTTTTCTTCCGTCAAGTGGGTCTATCGAAAATAGTTTCTCTACTAGTTAAAGGTAACGTTGTGTACTATTAGATTTTTTCAGATCTTGCATATTAGCGAAAAATTCAATAGATTGTTGTTATTGTTTTAATTTAAGAAGGGAGGATCTTTAAACATCTTAAGCTACTAAACAACATGTTGACAGTTTGATGCATGATAATAAGGGACATCTCATACGTCCCATTAATATGTGTTAATTAAAGCATATATTACATTAATATTGTAGAGATATCATATGCAACAAACATCAAATTGAAAAGAATTATCTAAATACTGAAACAAACGTTCTAGTCCGTTGGTCGATATTATATTTTTGTATCTCTTAGGGACTTGACACAACATTAGAATTCATGAACTATGATCTATCGAAGGACAATATAAAATGAATTGAGCAAAATGCCCAGCAAAGTGGTACAGAACTTACCAATTCTTAATTGGTACCTTAGCTGCAAACTAAAGAAAGTAATTCCAATGACAAAAGTAGGGTACTCTTTCTTTTCTTTACATCAAATGATACTTCAATATCTACTCATTTAATTATGGAAAAGGATATATAAAATGCTTCTTCATTGGAATGAGATCCTATTTATTATATTGATGAAGGATCTTTTTAGTGATTGGATGAGAACTCCCAAAAATTTCCAAATGCTGGTCGCATATGATGCTTTAAGGTTAAGTGTGCAATTTCGAAAAAGCTTAGGTCTTCAAGCAATTACTTAAATTTAATTCATCACTTACTTTAAATCAATAATTTGTCAATTAATTTATTTAAAATATTTAACTTATAAAATAATAGTTGTATTTAATGTGCACTCAACAATAATATATGATAATTCCCCTGATATAGGAAAATAAAAATTCTAATTCTACTTTTATGCATAATGCACAAACTAATGCGCGTAATACTTCAATCAAATTCTTTGCTTGTTTATAAGTTTGCTTGATTTCAAAATTTACAATGTGAGAGTCCATATGCTTGTACAAGGTATTCAAGAAAATATAGAAAAGATAAAAGGATCAAGGATCATAGTTTTAAGCCAAATAAAATTGGTTATAAGCAACATATAAACTTTTGTTCAAGAGGAAGCGCAATTGAAATGACAAATTTTACCTAAATTCCTTCCAAAGGATTTGGTTCAACTACTAAGGAGAGCACCTTCACCATTCACCTCAAGATCTTAAAGTTGTTGGTGTAAGGAGAGAATGACACATTAAGCCTATCGATATCAATTAGATCAATCATATCATTTACTTTTTAATTCATTAACTTATCGATTAGTTTATCTTAAATATGTGATTCACATGCTATCATTTACATCAATTTCCAATTTAGTTTCCATTATATACTAAATTAGCAACCCTATAGGCCTATATTACCACAAATTTTGTCTATTGAAAAGAACCTTGGATGTCAATTTACAATTAGTTGACCGTGTAATGTAAGAACAGTCTTTTAAGAATATAGGTTTGACAAAAATAAAACAAATTGTAAGTTTTCTTATTGAACTAATCATGAAATTTACTCACTACCGATCTATTAATGATTAAGGAAACAGAAAACCTTAAAAGTTACTACGAAAGTTGCTATTATACAATCTCATCGAGGATCAAACGTACATTTGTCCTTTTTGATGTTCCAAACATTGAATTGCTAATATGAAAACTGCAACTTACATATATGGCTTTAAAAATGTAAGGTCGAGGAGAGAGAACTCGCAGTCTCATGTGAGACGAATGAATCCATGAGATAGTAGCTGATGAATATGACTATTGTTATTTTATGTTTGTATATTATATAACATCAGTAGAACAAAAAGAAAAGAAAATTTGTATCTATACTTGTTTATTTGTATCTTACCTTTCTAAATGGGCTGTTATGAGAGTCATTAGTTTAAAATAAATCACATCAAACCCACTAATTAAAGGGCAGTATCGAATCATAAGCATGATGGCACTTCCATGGATTAGGATACACTTATAATTATCAACAAGCTATAATTGTGGTTGTCATGTCCATATCCAGCCTTTGTTAAGTGGTACATATCAGGTTAGGTGGATAGGAAAGGAAATGAAGAAGTTATTAATTTAAGTAAAATGTGCTTTTTTTTTTAATTCTTTGAGGTTGTTTAAAAAGTTGGGCAATAATAATATAGTGCATAAAGTTTGGGACATAATTGTCAATATAGAAACTATGTAAGACTATGTCTGGGACTTCGTCGAAGAGAGATTCAGTGGGAGACCACGTGTCGATTGATGATGTGGAGAGTGGAAAGTGAAATAACCAATAATAAGGATCGACGAATAGAATTGGCTTCTTTATTTTGAGTTATTAAGGTTTCTGAATTAGGAAACTAGGGACTGGAAAAAACTTCGGACTTCGATGTAATTATTTGATGTTGTCAAGGTTAGCTGATCCCTATTTTCTTAGAAAGGACTACATGATGAGATTTGGTGATAGTGTGCATTTATCGACTGTTGCATTTTTGTTTAGCTCTTACGTTCTGACAAAACAAGTTCCAAGTTAGGCAGCTGTATTCTAGTCCTACCAAAACATTTTTTCGTGCTTTGTGAGTGCCTACTCTGGCCTCTCTCTCAAGTTCTACTCAAAACACTTAAAAAAAGAAAAACTTTCAAATGGATACGTATTTTTTAATAATAATAATATAAATTTCAGGCTAGTTTGTTTCTCTCTTTTTTGTTGCAGTTTTTGTAAAAAGAGAAACTAGTGACTAAAACATGTTTATTTAAATTTGTTACAATTTTATATTTCTGAAAATAAAAAACTACAATAGTTTTATGAAAATAGGAAAATAACGTTTCTCTGTAATTTGACAATAAGTTTTCTTGTACAGAAAAACAATAGATTCCTATTTTCTTATCTCTTTTATCCTCTTTAACAAACTCATCTTGAAACGTACAAGTCATATTTTTTACATCTATTTTGTCATCGCAAACTTCTCTCTTCCCTCTTATTTGTTTCTTTTTTATTTTCAATTCTTGCCTTAGAACATGCAACCTCACTAATTGGAGTTGAGAAATTGTAAACGACATCAACAGTGTCCTGCACATTAAACATTATCTAACTAGAGTGACTGTTGGTGTAGAAAGCGATTAATTTTTGGTTTTTATGAGGTGAGTTTTCGAAAACTTCTAATTTGATATTTCTTTTCTTTAAGGTTCTTCTTGTTTTGCTTCAGGAAGCAGTATCCTAATGCTCAAGCCTTTTAACAGAATTAAGCTAGAGAAAGTCATAAAGAGCCACCTCTTATCGAGAAAATTGAAAATGAACTGGTTGGTACATCCCAAATCTTGAATCTTTTCACTATAACCGATGATGGGTGCATTAGAATCATAGGTTTCAAGTTCAAAGTTTGAAAATTTTTCTTTCTAAATTTGTTCTTAGACCTTATGGTACACTGTTGAGTTTCTTAATTGTTGATATTTTTATCTACTATTATATATTTGTTTAATTCAATTTGATACTGGATGTGAGTAAGTTTTCTAATGTCTGTTGGACAGATTATTGTTCGACTCTTGAAGGAGAAGAGTCTTACAGTTGTTAGAAAGCATACTTCGAGCTTAAAGATCTCGAAGTAAGTTCCCGTAACAAAATCTAAAATAGCTTGTTGCTTATTGAATTTATCTTATCACTTTTCTTGTTTACTAAAGAAATTTGTAATACTTAGCTAATGGATGGGTAGTCCTATAATTTTTCACTTCTATAATTTAAGTTAATGTTATTTATTCTCAAGAATTTACATCATCAACCTTGACAAAACTTGGGAAAAACTTCAATTGGCTATTAGAGTTGTGTATATCTTTGTGTGTTTTACATGTACTACCTTACACATACAAGGTAATAAGTTCCATTCCACTAATTTACTTTCCATGTATAGGTGGATTCTACAGAGAGTCAGAAGAAGCCAAGCAGCAGGAAGAGGAAGAAGCAATACTAGTTGTTGATGATGCACTTGTGTTCTATTATGCTCTCTTCTTCCTTCTATTTGATACTCCCACTCCAATCGTTCGAAACAGGGTAAGCCTATACTTACTCTTTCTCTTTTATTCTATTTATTGTTTTCCTTATACTGTGAAAGAACCAATTTAGCTCATTTCTTCCTGAGAGTATTTCAGAGCAGACATAACTGCAAGTTAACTAGGATCGATCAAGTTATGATAATGTCAAGGTTCATATTAATAGTATCTGTAAAAACCTTTTAATTACTTAGACTAGGAACAACTTTTGGTCTCCTAACATTATCAAGTGGCAATCAACTTTGTGTACAAGTTACGTATAGGATCTATAATCTTTAACATTTCCAACTTTTACAAGTTACCTGTGGGATGATATATGATTCCTTCCTCACAAAAAAAATCAATATTGCAAGGTTGCCAGTGTAGATTTTATGAAGTTTTGAATTTAATCCTACCCAACAGATCATCAAGTTTTAGGTAACTGATATTTTAATGTCTGTGTGCTTTTTTTGTGCGTGCAAACTGCAACTAAAAGAACTAGTTGCGTAAATGAATCCATGAATCTTACCCATTGTAGCTTGTATTTTGTTCTGATGGAATGAATATCAACTTGAGAAGCAAAGTTCAATTATTTTTTGCAGAAGATTATGTAAGGCTCGATTTTTGTTAGTTTATTTTTGTAGAAATTAATGAAAAAGTAGAGTAGGGAAATATTTTTCTTCCTATATGCTTATCAGCAACCCTTAGTGCTCAACATCATCAATTAGCCTTTTTCTTGTTTTCTTTGGTTCTATTCCTGTCAAAGTTATGGTTGATACATTCACTCATATTAAAGTTTAGCATACCCACTTAACAAATCTGAAACTTAAAATGAAGCCTTGGAATGATGCAGATCTAAGCTTGAAGACATTCACTTCCTCTAGATAATAAACCAAATGTTATGCTAACCTTACTAATTTGAATTGAAATTTCACATTAATACAAAGTTAATTGCCTTACTTTTGTCAAACTTACATACAATTTTGAATATTATTTTAAACACAAGTAGTGGACATCTTCTGTTAATTACCAACAATTTTTTACACCTGCTGATTATAGTTTGCTAATTAGTTGGAAAGTGCCACGTTTAAACTTCGATGTAGGATAAAATTTTCCTTGTTCATTTGTTTAATTCAGGTGGGTCTTACTCATTTGATCTTACAAGTAGGCTTTCCTTAATTTTCATGTCATTATTAGATCCCTTATCCTATCATTGACTAGAAGCTAATGATATTTACCTTCTCTAATGTTTAGTTTTTTCTTATTGGTGCTTAATTTACATTGCTTTAACTTGTCTCATATGTAAAATAGTTAGCCCTTTCTAGCATATAGAGTTAATGACAAGTAAAGTTTCATACATGCCTTTTAAAGCTAAGCAATCTCAAGTATTTTTTTTTCATTAAATTGGGATATACTTTGATTCGAGATTTTCAAATGATAATAAAATTTGATATTGTCATGATACCCCAAGGCATAACATTGTTGATGATAAATTGATTATCTAGTAAAGAACATTTGAATATTTTTGGTGGAAATCCTAATTAGAGAAATTTCTAGCTAGCTGCCAAATTTAGATTTAAAAGTGAATTAATATTTTTGTTAACGTTGTAAGTCATGTGATATATATAAATTTAATAGCTTTTTTGTCTCACTATCAATTCCTTTATTTTCTTTCAACTTCATAAACATAAAAACAAAACCCTCACACATTTAGCACGATAGACATTGCCTTTACATAGTTGAATAGGTTGTTATGCAATAAAACACCTTCGATCACATTTATGGCTAAAAGGGTAGTCATGCAAACCCCTCCAATGAGTGAAGACAAAGATGAAATAAAGTCATAGTTTTATGTAAATATATTAGAAGACTTCTTGATTCCTACAACCTTAAATTTATAGAATTTTATTATATACAATTAGTATACAAATTTCTTTAATTATATGAATTTGCATATGTTTTATTTACTATAACGAGAATTAATTAATTTTAAAAAATCATATATTATATTAAAATAATTAACATAAGAGTATAATTACAAAATAGAAACAAGATGATAAAACTAAATATGTTTTTGTTTTTAGTTTTTGATTACAAATCTTAACTAAATATATTTTTGTTTTTAGTTTTTTATATTAGAAATCTCATCCAAATAGGTTTTTTTAATTAAAAATAAACCAAAAACTAAAAAACTAAAAATCACAATAAAAAAGAAATGGAACCAAACGACTCCTTAGTTTTTGAATTAAGAATCTTGTCTCATAATTAGGAATGTTCAATTTTGACATTGTAATTAATTTTTTAGTGATTGAAATACAATTATTTGAATTAATATTATCAAAATAAGGGAAATAATTAAATTTTTATTTATTTTAAAGTTCATTAAGTTAACCAACGTTATTTTATTATTAACTAAAAGTAGTATATTGCATTTTCAGTTAGGTTGAAATAAAAAATCATATTATGTCACAATGACCAAAAAAACTTGAGGCAACAATCAATTTCTAACTGTATTTAAAATGCATTACTTAAAACTAATATAATGCAACAATTTTTAAAGCATTACCTTTAATAATATTAAAAAGCAATGAAAATAGTGAGTTGTTCTCATATATTTTAAAAGGCAACAAAATTAAAAAATAGTTGCCTTAAAATTTTAGGTATGCAATAATGAAAATCATTGCTATTTTAAGAAAATAATAAAGTATTCTTAAGCAATAAGTATAAGATTGATAATGATTTTGGTAAATTAAGCAATAAATAAAGCTAAAACCCTAGCTCTTTTAAATTTATTTTTATAATTTTTAAACATTAAAAATATGTCATTTTATTCAAAATGATATAATGTTACATAAAAAATTTTGAGTTTTAGGTCAAGTAACTCAAGCCCAAATGTGGCTTGAAGTTTGAATATTTTCTTTTAAAAAAGTCTAAACTCGACATGAATTTTGATTAATTTGAGTGGCATCAGGTCGGGATAGGTCAGACTAGTCTGAATTAGACTAATTTTCATCTTTAAACAAATATTTCTATTTCAAATATTATATCCTATATAATATTTTAGGGAACAATAAAAGGAACTATAATTGAATTTTACATAATAATATAAAAATAATAGATAAATATATATTAGATGATTATGCCTGATAAGTTGGGCATTGGACATCAAAATCATTTCCTCCTTTTTTGCTTCCCCTATTTTCAACTTATACCAAGAACTCTTCGCTGTTATGGTACAAGTATAGTAAAGTTAAACATAAAGTTGAACTTTGGGAAGTTCTATGCAGGTGTGTTTTATTATGGACTTTTGATTTTCTACATTTTTATTGTATTTAAATACAAAACTAGTTATTGTAGTTTTTCTTTTTATCTTTATCTACTTTCCTTTTTTTCTCATCTAATGGAAATGGTTTCTCATCCATTAGTTTTCTTGTTTGATAGTGATGGTTTTTCCCAAAATTGGTTGGTACTGATTATTTGAAAAATTAGAAAAACTAAGAGGAGATTTTAGATGGCATAATAGATAACTCTTTGGTGTAATTTTATAATATTTTCAATACATTTAAGGCAACATAAGAGATAACTCTTTAGGATAATATGGTGTGATTTTATAATAGTTTGAATGCTTTTTAGGTGGCATAGTAGTAATTGATAAAAATGAACTGCTCGAGAGAAAGCCTATACAATGTCATTTAAAATGAACTATATTGTCCCACTACCAAATTTGGAGGGGAGTTTGTTGTTTAATTTAAAGGTGTAGCATAGGAGACGTTGAGAATGGGCTCAAATAGTCATAGGTGGTTTAGTTCATTTTACAACAGTGACAATGATGGCTACTACTACTCACATCACATATTGCAAGCCAAACCTTTGGTCAAGGTCACTACTCACAGCAACATAATGAACTTTCTTTTTGTATTTCAACCACTCTTGTAGAGTCCTAAATAGTAAACTTTTCTCATAATTTCTATAATCATTTGTTCAGTTCTCTATGTCACATTATTCTATTCCTAATATTTTCTTTTACATAAAACAATGCATATAATTGAGAACTTTTTTTTAATAAAGTTCAAAGCTTGAAGCTATATAATTGTTTTGAACATTGCTAGAATTTCTTGTTTTGTGATACTAAAATCTAACATATGCTTTAAGTTTTCATTATTACTAGTAATTTGCCTACAATTCAGGCTTATACAAATCCTCACAATAAAGGATGTCTTACATTTTAGTTTTCCACGTGGAGTAGTTTCTGGAATTCAAATAATCATTATTTAGATGTCACTTTTATCTTCCATCTTAGCAGGCACAAAACCACACAAGTCCTATCCCAAAGCTCTTATTCCACTATGTTAGTCAAGAAAAGGGGCCTGATTACATAAACAATAAGCGAAAACAAACTACATGTTTTCTCAAATTGTGTAGATAGATGGGAAATAGATACCAACCAAAATCACAGCAGTATAATGCAAATATAATCAGCCCAAACAAAACAAAGAACACAAAGAATTACGTGGAAAATCCAAATGTGGGGAAAAACCATGGTACCATTAATAAATGGTACCAAAACTTCCACTAATCAACAATAATCAAATGAGTACGACAAATTGTTCTTCCTTATCTTAACTAGAGGTAAACACAATTATCAAGAAAGCTCCTTGGCACAACAAAACTAAAAAATCATCACCCAAAGGTGGTAGTATGCAAATTCGTATGAAAAGAGGGCTGGACAGAAAATACAAAGTTAGAGAGCTCCAAATTAGATTATGACAATTGGATGTCAAGAGGCAAGACCTAGGAACAACATACTAAGGGTGTGCTTGTTTGGGGGGTATGGGAAAAGGGGGTATAGGTATATAATGAAAATTGATGTTTAGTATGAACATATCATTGAAGACCTAAGAGTTTCATTCCTTAATTTTGGACAATCCTCTATTCCTCTCATAATCCAAAGAAATGAGAGAGAGGAATGAGAGTGGGAGCTATATTTTTATTTTTTATATACAGAGAATAGATAAAAGGTATAATTATGAGCCAAATAACTTTATAAGTAAAGTTTTAATTTCAATAATCAAATTTATGGTAAAGTCAAATAAATAAATAAATGAATAATTATATTGGAATTAATTATATTGTAATTAATTAATAACAATATAATTAATTAAAATATTATTATTTAATTAATTACATTATATTTAATTAAAATATTATTATTGATTAAAATATAACTAATTAAAATATAACTATTTATTAATTAAAATATTGTAATTAATTAATTAATTAAAATATAATTAATTAAAATATTATTATTATTTAATTAATTACATTATATTTAATTAAATTATTATTATTAATTAAAATATAACTATTCATTAATTAAAATATTATTATTAGTTAATCAATTGCAATATAATTAATTAAAATATAATTCATTCATTAATTAAAATATAATTCATTTCGTAATTAATTAATTATAATATTTTTTACAAACCAACCATTATCAATGGTAATGGTAATCATTCCTTCATCTTAACCAACCATTATAATTATAATGATTATATCTATTATTATCCCTCCCTATATTTATTCCCATTCTCATTCCCATTACCTTCTATGAACTAAGCACCCCTTAAAATTTTATCCTAATCGAAGGTAATTTGTTCTTTGTTTAGGGCTAGAGAAAATTTTGATCTTCACTTTCTCTCTTTTCTAGGCACTTCTCCACATCTACTTACTCATCTTATTTTCAGCCATATATCCCTCTTATATACTCGATCATTTTCTTCCTCATTTTGTCTTTAACGAGCAACTTAAAGTAGGGGCAAAGTTGACATTTTAAACCAACACCAAATATTATCATATAAAGTAACACTTATATGGTATTAACACTTAAAATTAGTCCAAATTAATGGACCCCTCCTCCAAGTAGGGGGTTTTGTTGTCCTAATACAAAGAAAAAAATAATTGTTCGTAGTTGCGTTTTTATTTATTGCCAAATAACTTTTTTTTGTTAAAGTATGTTTATTAAGCATTTTGGTTATTGGTTCAAACTAAAAAAGGGTGAAGAGTTACATCGATTTGAAATACATTGGAGTCACTTGAAATTTAGTCCGCCTTATTTTAGAAATTACAAATCATAGAATAATTACCTTTATTAAAAGAAAAGTTACTTCCGAAATTGTTCATAAATGCTTTCGATTTAATTATATAAATCTCTACACGAGAAATATGGAGAAGTCGAGGATGAGTGCTACTTACGGAACCATCTTTTTTTTTTTTCCAATATAATAATTACGGATTCTTATGGCGTTTATGTTGACATTTGACACTCTTCTGCCGAACGCAATTTTATAGGAAGAAGCAGTAAAACTGAACATATTCAACCCAGTCGACACAAAAACTTCTGCGCTTGCTCGCCCAAGTTCCTGGGAGCCTTAGCCCGTCAGGCGGCTATCGAAATATTATCCAATCGAGAGTGCTTCTCAAGGCTTCTGTGGAGCTTAATTAGTCTAACGGGAAACAGCTAACCCAAAATTTTTGTGGCCTCACCATCACAGGAATCCATCCTTCATGATCAACTTTTGATGCATATGTAGCTCTCGTTCTACACGGTTTGGCTGTTAAAAGCGTATAGTGACGGTCGAGCTCTGGTGCATAGAATATAATGATACTATATTATCTGGACACAACAAAAAATATTGGAGTTTGAGACCGCCTGTCCTTGAGTTCAACTTTTGATTGGTTGCTCCCCCGTGAATAAAATGAGACTACCAATAAGATACTGTGATCGTTCTTGGCAACTAAACACGCAAGAATTTGTCCTTTTAACTAACCGGTAATCAAGGCAAGTGAATAAAATAACGCAAGTCTTCCGCTACTCCAACAAAAAGCATGGACAAGTGTCAATCATCAGCAAAATGATATTAGCGCTTCAACCAAGGTAAGAAAAGTTGATCTTCGCATGATTTCAGTTTCAGTAGTTTATTGCACACACCGCAAAAAGAAAGTGGAAAATGCCCTTTCCTAAGAATCCCTTTGTAAGTTTTGCTATTTGTGGTTTTCTTTTTCAGCAAAATCAAAGAGATTAGCCCTTCTCTTTTGGAAAGAAAGGTCAAGTACATTTGCTTTAAATGTGGTTCCACCCACTACCCATTTTGGAGTTAGGCCCAACCACTTGGGAAATGTGTGAGAAGAAAAGTTGTTGGCTGATAACCCATCACGTCACTCCCCAAATGGAATCATCCAAGGATAAATTTGATTTAGCAGTAAAATCGTTATCCTAATTCAAAATCACTTCATCTACGTCTTAAATTTACGAAGTGGCACTTACTATGGAACTTTAAATAATTAACTTTTATTGACTTGTCATTACGCCGTGGTAAAAAGTTGTTTATGACCAATCCAACAACTATGATGAATATAAAGAGAGAAGCTACATTCCATTATTATTTTCTTTAGTTCTACTTGTCTTTGGGTTATAACTTACTGAATAAGGTTCATTTAATTCATTAACCTGAAAAACTTTCAAATTAAACACGAGTGGCTCTTCTTGCACACGTACACATATATATATACATATTCATTGGTAGTATGAGTGAACCTACGAATTAGTAGGTAAACCACCGTCCTGTGTAGGTGCTGATCGAAAACATGAAATTATATAAGTACTTAAGTCTGCGTTACTTGATAATGATGTCCCATCACTTTATTAACTCCACAACAATGGATTTTGCTCAATCCTAACGATGCTAAATATAAAATAAACACATTTTCATATGGATGTCTACAAATTGGGTTGAATATGGGCCGCGTCTGGTCCGACTCATCCGACCGAATGGGCATATTTGTCAATTTTGATATTTTAATTTGATCAAAAAATTTTGACATGTGACTTACTCAATTCGGACCAAAATTTAATCGAACCATTTAGGTTAAAATTGACTTTCCTAGTTTTTTTATATATAAAAGAGCAAAAAGGTAGTTACAATTAAATGCTTTGACCTCTTAATAAAACTAAGATGATTTTTACTAGTTCTGTCGGATTCTGGCGAGACTGAACGTTGCCGTTTGGATCCATGAGTTGGCTACCTCCTGTGGT
>JANIJH010571553.1:0-13180 GCA_024520975.1 Erythroxylum areolatum
ACATGTGTCACTTGCCACTTGTCTTCTTCTTACCACTCCTAAGGTTCTTTCAAATTTCAAAGCAATTTCTACTCCAAGTTGTCTCCAAATTCCAATGGTTCAAAGTTTATAATTCCTAAAATCATGTCTCTAAGTTTCCAGTCTCATTGGACAGTCATTTACAGTACCGAAAATTCAATCAGTCCGTCGCCTGGCGATTTGTTCGGTCCAGAAATTTTCTCCGAAATTTTTCAGAAAAATTCTTAAAATTCCCAAAAATGAAAAATACACATGAATCACTCCAATTCAATTTTTCAAACACAATTTCACATTTATCACAAAAAATTACATTTATAGACACATATGTTGGGAAATGTCATGAATGCATGTACAATCATGTGAATGTGCAAAAATTACCATTCATATATATAGAGAGGCTATATGATGCATGAACATGCCGAGATATATTTACACATGCCTAACCCGTCCCAAATGACCAATTTACCCTTCCCATTGGTGATGGGATGTTACACTCTCACTACGAGCCACATCCTATTAGCATCCCTACTCACAACCCATGTTGTATTATACCGAACTTGAGTCCTAAAATGTTCCACCATGTCCTCTTTTAGCCTCCACCATCTAATTTTGTGACAATGCTTGGTAAATTACTGTGCCCTCCATCCCTTAATTCCTAGATCCAAAACTAACTATTTATGTTGGGTTGATAGGCATGCGACTGGAAACACTTTGCAATCCTTACACCATGATTTGACTCTTGTCCTGATAAGGAGATAATCAATTTGCATCTTGGTCGTGCTACTCTGAAATGTCATCAAGTGCGCTTCATTTTTCTTAAATAAGGAATTAACTATTACTAACTCATATGCTATGGTCATATCTAATAAATCAATCCCATTATCATTTCTAGTGTCGTATTCGAAACCTCCATGGGTTCCTATATATTCATCTAAATCTGCCCCTATATGCTCATTAAAATCACCTCCTAGCATCAATATTAGAGAATTGTAGAAGCAACCCACCCAGGGATTCCCAGAATGTACGTTTTGTTGTCCGTCTGAACCAGCTTGAGGTGCATAAGTACATACTACATTGAGAACTACACTGCTTAAAACGATTTTTGCCCCCATTATCCTATCATTGACCTTTGTGATTCCCACCACTCTGTTTATAAGTTCCTTGTCTACTAAAATACCTATCCCATTCTGCTTCCACATACTTCCCGAGTACCATAGTTTGAAGCCCCCTATCTCCTTTGCTTTAGTTTTTGCCCATTTAGTCTCTTGAATGCATGCTATCTGTACCCTATACTTGTTTAAAATCGTTACCAATTTCAAGTACTTTTCCGTGAGGGTTCCCATGTTCTAAGAGCCTAAACTTATTAAGTTATCTCCGTTTTTTATTTCAGCATGCTATGTGAATCGAACCGCTTGTACTAATTCCATTTGCTGGATATGAAGGCATCCCTCCTACCTCGTGTCTTTCACGTTTCCCGTATGTACTATCCTAAGAAAACCTTAAAAGTTGATACTAATAAACCTAACAACAATTATAATAAAATAAGGATAAAATAATAAAATAATAAATAATTCTAATAATATAAAAATAATAATACTACTACTAATAATAAAAATGATAATAATAAAAATAGTAATGAAATTAAACTATGATGAATGATAAATAATATGCCAGACAAAGGAAGCCCCAATAAAGCACATATAATATCGCACCAATAAAGTCTCTATAACGTGTACGAGCTCGTCTCTCCTAGACTTTATAAATAACCACATTAAATTCAAAATTCTAAAAAAAATTCTTTCTGAAAAAAAGGAAAAACATACGGTAAGTACTTATAAATATTAATGTATAAAAATTTATTAAAAATACAAAAAATATTTTATACCTCAAACTCTTGATAATAAAAATCCTTTGTCACCTGAGAGATATTCTTCCATATATAACCCTAAAGATCAATCTTCTCGAATTTGGATGTCATGTTTCTTGAGTGCGGTCCAGACAAAATCAACCTAATATAAAAACAATTAATTTTATATCATTTTTAAATTTAAACCTATAACTTAATTATAAACATATGATGTTTCATGTATTTTCATTTATATATTGTTGACAATTATGATATAAGTTCTTTCATTAACTCCCTCAGCTCTAGGCTGGAGACCACCTTCTTCATCCACATTGTTTATCCTTGATATCTCTATCGATATAGGGGTAGTGGATGGTGTAGCAGCATGTATTGAAGGTGATGCCTCATCTACAAGTGTAGTAGCTGGAGGTACAACATCTGATTCGGTTACAGTTGCAAAATTTGATGTTTAACCTGGACAGTAACTGGCCCAAAATCGTGGTTTGAAACTTAGTCGCATCATATCCTATTTTCTCTATAGTGACATATTTTAACCTGAAATTTATATTTTATTGAATATTCCAGAATATAACAATTTCAATTTAATATATAACAATATATTGTTAAGTTAATAATTGATTTATTGAATATAATATTATATTATAAACACAAATTAATCGCTATCAGCACTTAATTGTAAATCAAAATCAAAATCAAAATCATCATCATCTTCTTTTTATGAAGAATTAGAATCAAACTCAGGCTCCTCTTCAAATCTCTCCCTCCTCATCCTCTCCAGATGAAATTTTAATATATTCAATATTTGGATTGTTCAAAGGTTCATTCTTGTCATATATAATAGATGCATTTATTTCATAAACATCTTCCTGAAACACTTCACTTTCAATTCTCTGTTCTCCTTTTCCATGTGATTCAAAAATATTTTTAGGTTTAACTTTGCTAATTGCCAACCAATCTGACTTATCTCGTTGTAAGTTAGAAAAAAGGACATAATATACCTAGATTACTTGCATTGCCAACACGAAAGGTTCAAATTGTCTAAATCTTCTTCGCTGATTGGTTTCAACTAGATTGTAACAGCTATGCACTTTTGTACTAACATTAGGAGATGGATCAAACTAGTCACACTTAAATATCCCGCTCTAGTTTATTGGTAATACAAGATACTCAATTTCAAGTATCTTAATAATTTTACTATAGTAATCCATCAATTCTCCATGTATGCAAACTCTACTATTTATTGTTACCATGCTATGACCATATTATTCTGTATGATATTTGTATCGATTAATGAAATACACCAGATAAGATTTAACAGTTTGCAAAATTCTTTTCGCAAGATCACATATGAACTTGTTATCTATTAGATTTTCTAATGTCATTTGAACACTTTGATCTTATAATTCAATCATTTCAATAATTGTAAGTAAAAACTTACATATTTCTCGAACCATCAAAGAAAATGTCTTCCAACTTCTTTATTGATATCATCTTGTGTTTTCTCAGGCATTAGCTCGCGTAATACTTTCTTGTATAAGCTAAAAACATTATTATGTATTTCAATTGTGAATAACACTAAATTTCAAAACCCAAATAATCAATTTCAACTTACTGCATTAAAGGTTGAACCTCTTGACAGTTCAATAAAATATAACCATGGGCAGCCTCTATTTCTTCCTCTGTTAACATTCTTATTGTTAAACGTTCATATGTTCATCCAGGATATGAGAAAATAGATAAGTTACCATCAACATCACTTGTTCCTCTCCCATCGTCATTAAGAAGAACTTTTGTTTCTCTTGAGTGAACATGTGTCTCAAAATAATGTGAACAAAATATACTTGCTTTCTCCACCAAATAAGCATTACATATTGAACTTTCAACTTTGGCCTTGCTTTTGGCATTTTTCTTTAAGTGATGCAAATACCTACATTAGCGAATAAGGTTATTACAATTCTATTATTAAAACATATTATTACTTCAATTTAAATATTTAATATAATTACCTCCTAAACGGATACTTCTATCGATATTGAACTGGACCAGCAAGTTTAGCCTCCTGTACTAAATGCATAGGTAGATGCTCCATACAGTCAAAGAAGTTTAGAGGGAAAATCCTTTTTAATTTGTACAAAATTAATGGAATTTTCCTTTCTAGTTTTCCATTTCAGCCAACTTTATTTCAGATGATGTTAAGCTTTTGAAAAACAAACTTAATTATGTTATAACTTTTTAAACCTTATTCGGTAGTAACTCTCGAAATGAAATTAGAATTAGCCTTTGCATAAACACATGACAATCATGATTTTTCATCCTAAATAATTTTTACTTCCTCATATCCACACACTTTGCTAAGTTTGAAACATAACCATTGGGAAACTTTAGACTTTTCAACCATTCATACAAAATTTTATTTTGTTTTTTGTCCAAAGTGTAACATGCTTTCGAATATTTACCGGTGCAAAGATCTTTATCTAACTCATTATTTTTACAAAAATGTTTCAAATCAGCTCGTGATTTTACATTGTCCTTTGTCTACCCTTCAGTGTTTAATATGGTATTGAACAAATTGTCAAAAATATTTTTTTCAATATGCATCACATCTAGATTATGACATATCAAATTAGTTTTTCAATATGGCAATTCCTAAAAGACATTTTGTCTTCTACGACTAAAGTTTTTACTAATGCTTGTATTAACTCCATCAGCTTCAAATTCTATAACTTTCAACAACTCTAAATCGTTAATCTCCTGCAATATCTCTTCACCAGCTTTGTAAGGGGGAGGAGGTGTTTGTACCATCATATTTTTAATGAACTTTTGTTTATTGTGTCTAAATGGATGATCTAGAGGAAGAAATTTCCTATGGTTGTCAAACCAATATGTTTTGCCCCGTTTGGAAGATAAAATGCATCAGAATCATTGCCACAATAAGGACAAGTCAATTTCCTTGCTATGCTCCATCTAGACAACATAGCATATTCTGGAAAATCAATAATAGTCTATATTAAGTTGCTCTCAATACAAAAACTTTATTTCAGAGACACATCATATGTCTCTATACCATACTTCCAAAGATGCTGCAATTCAGATATCAATGGTTGTAAGAATACATCAATTTTATGCTTTGGATTTATAGGCCCTGGCACAATCACTGTCAAAAACATATATGCCTCATTCATACACATCCATGGAGGCAAATTATAAGGAGTAATTATTATTGGCTATGATGAATATTGTTGACAATCCCAACTTAACATTTTGACTTTCAACTACAAACTCATAATGAGTGTTATTGAAAAGTTTCTATGCCAGTGCATTCGCTGGATGACTCATTATTCCATCTTCCTATTCATGTTCATTATGTCATCACATGTGAGATGCAATAACATTAGAAGCGTATAGTCTTTAAAGTCTCGAAATTAGCAAAAAATAATACGTCCATTTCCAGGGTACTAATTTCTATTTCATAGAACGCATTGTAGGCTTGAACCTAAATTGACCATAAAATTTGCACTCTTGTAATTCCATAACATCTCCCTAATACAACATACATCCCAATTTGCAATAATCAAGTTTGCAACAGGCAATCCCAAACCCCTAATAAATATCTTTATATTGTAAAAACTATCAACCATTGTATGATAAAGGCAATAATTCATTATACATCCAAAAATTTTATCAAAATTGCTATCATAAATATGCCCTTCAGATTTTATGTTCAATATTCGAGCAATTGAAGACAATTGAGACATTTTCTCATAATTTGGTCATAATTCTTGGTCAGCTAAATGTAGTAAATCAAAAAATTGTTTTGCATGTAGATTTGGTTCTTCAAGATTTTTTATATTTTCCTAAAAGGTATAATCGGTTGCATCATAAACCATTTGCATGTAAGGATTTGTAGTTGCACCCACATTATTTGTTCAAAATCTAATCCCCCTTTTAAACTCATCCACATTTACTCACGAATTTACTTTATTACCCCTTGAGGTGCTACAAATCAATGGTTCCCTATGTCATATCCACTCAAAATGATTTGGAACAAACCATTTTCTCAGCAAATGACCATTCACTTCATCAATAGGAAGGAAACAAATATGTTGCACTTTTTACATAAACATCTAATCTTTAGGCCATCCATATATGCAGGTTGAGAACATACATAATGAATAAAAGCTTCAACTCCCTCAATAAACTCAAGATTAGTGAAACCATCAGGTGTTAATCGTCTTTACATCCAAGATCTATCAACATTACTTATTTATGCAAAATTGTTAATTTAAAAAAGTGATTTCATAGTTAGTATCCTTTATGTCCCCTAACTTTACAAAACATCTAAACTTTACACAACATTCCCTAAGTATAAATCAATTGAATTTATCAATACTATGGTACGTTGCATTGTTTACACCTGTGAATTAAGAAAGCAAGTTTTCGTTGTCACTCCTAGGCTCGTGGAATTTTTCACCGATAAGCCTCATGGGAGCTACATCACGGGTTTTTAACCTATATATCGTCCTAGGGTTTATTATGCAAAGAACTGCCTTGTATATTAAACCTATGAATTTCTTGTGTTAATACTAAGTTTAAATTAATCACATTGAAGTTAAAGTATTTATGTTTAAATTAATCACCTACAATTGATTTCAATATTATGGTACATGACATTATGTGCATCTGTAAATCAAGAAAGTAAGTTCTTGCTGTGACTCCTAGGTTCGTGAAATTTTTCACCGATAAGCCTCACAAGAACTGCATCACAAGTTTCTAGCCTATATACTGTCCTAGGAACTTAGTTATGCCTTAAATCTTCCATAAGATCTCAAACTCATTCCACATACAATAAATACTTAGACTATTAAAGAAGAACTTAAAACCTCATCAATGATTATAAGAATATTCTAAACAACAACACAAAATCAAGACCTCATTTGTATTCACACAAAACACAAACACATCATAATCGTATTATTAAAGCAATACATATGGTAAACATTAGTTGAACGACTTACTTGGATGGATGGATAACTCTAGACTACAAAGAAGAAGGATGAACGATGCTCTTCAACAAAATATAGGGCCTGTAAAAAAGAATATTTCGTATTTGATATAATACTTGTTCAATATTTTGTTATATTTTTAATATAACAAAGCAAGCAAATCAGAAAATAATATTGTTTATTTTGAAGTTGAAATATGTGGATTTGTAATGGGAGTCATGTTAAAAATATTGCTAGACTAAACCAATCCTGACTTGCTTGGTTTAAATTGTCCGTAAAATCATAAAGAATATTATAGAATATTCTAATTATAATTTTCATTTTGATAATCGACATGACTATCATTAAGAGAATTTGACTTAAAACAATATAAAAAGAAGGGTAAATTATTCAAAAATAAAAAGTGTGTGAATTCTCTTTATTATTTATATATCAAAATTTTAAATATAATTAAAAAAGTATTATCAACTATAATAATCAAAATTAACCCTAATAATTTAAATACTCTTTAAACCTTCATAAAACTAGTCTTTCATCAACAATTAATCAGTTATGAAATAACAAATTAAATTACACAATTTAAGTCAACAACAATGAATTTTAAATATTTTTAAAAAATTACTAAATATTTATTTAAAGTGTTTTTTCTTAGCCAATCGACATAAAGCACGAGTCCTTGACAAGATTCATAGGTTCCCTTCATTTTCTTTATACGATAAGTCAACATGTGCTCTCCTCTATAAAAAGAAAAATTGTGCCTTTAATATCAAAAGGTGTTAAGTTGTTGGAATCAATTTTTCATTGCTCCATTTAACGAATACCGTCTTCTAAATGAGGCTGATTTAGCAACAAAATCAACAACCAACATACGCAGAACACTCCCATAAGCAGATTACTCCTATCATTTAACATCAACACAACATGCAATTCATCAAACACCTTACATGCATTTCATCACACGAAATAGCAAAGATGAAGGGCTGTAAGAATACCTCTATTGAAGGACATAATGATAATGGCTGGAGAAGACAAATGCTAATGAGCAGAAGAGGAGTCCACGACAAAGAAACTGGAGAGAGGAAAAACACTTGAGAAAATGTAAGGGAGAGAGGAAAATCAAATAAGAAGACGTAGGGGGAGGGGGAGGGGTCCTTCAGGTGGGTTTAATGTGAACAAAAAAGACATCGTTTGGTGTTGAAGCTGAAGCAAACGACAACATTTGTCTTGAAAATTTACAAACATAAATGTTTTCGTCGATAAACCTGAATTTTTTTTATTCCACCAAGAATTCCCGCCTTCTTTACCGACGTAAATTTCTACTGTCATTAAAGTCTGTTGAAAATTTTTTCGGGATGATTTTCGATCATATTTACCGATGGATATTATTATCGTTGCTAAATGAAATTTTTCCTGACAATGGTACTAATGAAAATTAATTTTTTATCAATAATTTGCAATGGTTTAGTTTCCATCAGTAATTTTCTATCGCTAATTCATAATTTTCTTGTAATGCAATCTTGCAACTACAACTAGCCCCAAACATGTCTAGGATAAGCAAGCAAAGCTAGTGAAATAAGGAATTAAAAGGAACAAAAGTCGAGGAGAGAAGAAGAGGTGAAAACATAATCAAAAGAGAAGGAAAGCTAAGGAGGAAGCTAGGAAAAGAGGACAAGGAAACAAGGAGAATAAACAGAAGAAAGAAAGAATACCAAATAGGTTAAGACTATTTGAAGAATAGAAGAGGAGATCTGTAAGACCTTTTTCTTGGTGTTTGATAAACATCAATATTAGAAAACTTATGCAATATGATGGTGGCATATTTTGATAAGTTTTCAGGTCCTTTTGATGGTATTTAGCCAAAAAACAATATATTATATGCGTTGGAATTATTTATGGGTGTTGGAAAAATGAAGTTGTATTAATGGACAGCTTTGGAGAGCATAGCTTTAGTTCGTTGGTGGATAAGCCTAGTTTTGTATGGCTACTAGGAAATGTAACGTTGCATGTTGTGGCATCTTCGTGTGTTAGATGTAAACCTTGCATGGATGTATGAAGATGGGCATTATTCACATGATATCTCGTTTAATTGTTTGGACAGTCTTAGTATATTGGTGGACGTTTTTGCTTGGCTACTCAATATAAGTTAGACGTTACATGGCTTAACAATTTCATGGTCTACTCTACATAAATGCATGGTTTGCATGCTCCTAATGAGTACGTAATGCAAGTTATATTTTTAGTTAATTGTCTGGACAATTTTTTTGTAAGCAGTCAAAACCTCTAGTAAACAATCTATAAAACTTGTTCAATGTTTTACAATAAAAAATCCCTCTGTTCGTAAATTCTATTGCTAGTTCCATTTGCTTGAAAACTCTAAGTGTTTCAAATAATCTTGCTCCATTTAACAACCTGTCATAACATTATCTTTGTTTCTTCTTTGTGAGAGTATTTTGCTAAACCAAGTGTGGGAACTTGGTTGCATTAGAAGGTAGAATTTGTTGAGTTTTCTAGCCTAAAAAATAACCTTGTTATAGGTTTCTATCAAAGAAAGTTTTTAGATGGAATGCAG
The DNA here is from genome assembly GCA_024520975.1 of Erythroxylum areolatum. NCBI lineage: Eukaryota > Viridiplantae > Streptophyta > Magnoliopsida > Malpighiales > Erythroxylaceae > Erythroxylum > Erythroxylum areolatum. The sequence goes on from JANIJH010571553.1 coordinate 9,458, forward strand.
GAGATAAATGGTGGGAAAAAACATGAAACAACTAAGAGAAAGTATGGCCTAATTGGAGAAAATTCTTGGACTAGTTTCGAAAGAGAAGGGATTCAACGTGGCTATTTGATTGGATTCAATCACTGAGGCGTTGGAACACATCTATAAATGATTTGATGACATTTTAAGTGAAGCAAATAGGAGGGTGTTGGTGATGGAAGATGCATTGGCACTTCATCGAACCATTATTATCCAACGTAATAGATGGAGTTAGACAAGACTCAAAGTTCCAGAACTAAAGCATTTTGATGGTGGTGAAGATGCTAGGATGCTGGAGAATTTCCTATGGGACATGATACAATATTTTCTTTCAGAAAGGGTATCAGAAAATGATAAATCAATGCTAACTAATATGTATTTAGTTGCTAATGCAAAGTTATGGTGGCGTGCAAGGATGGATGATGAGATAAATGTGGGTCTTCTATGAATTAATACATATAATGTGTTAGTTTGGGAAATAAAATACCAATTCTTGCCTTGTAACACCTTTTAGGTAGTGATGAAAGCCTTGAGAACGTTGCGACATAATGAAATGGTCTGAAATTATGTTAAGGCGTTCAACTCTTTGATATTGGATATTTGCAATATGTCGGAGGAAGACAAGCTATTTAACTTCTTGTTAGAACTTCAATTTTAGGCGCAAATTGAACTATAGAGGCAAGGTGTTCAAGACCTCCCAAGCGCCATTGTTGTAGCTGATTGGTTAGTGGATTTACAATCAAATAAAGATAAGAAAAAAGTTTCTAGTTGTAATGAGAATGAGAAAGTTGATGGAGAAAATTTCGTGGGGCAAAATGAGAAAGGTTAAAATGTGAAAATCACTCAAAAATTATGCTCAACGAAATGTTACTTGTTTTATATGCGGTGGACCACATTATGCAAAGGAATGTTCAAGAAAGACAAAGTTGAATATTACTAGCTGAGGAGGAGGACAACAGTGAAATAGTAATCGTCAATCCATTAATAGTGGAAAAGGCAAAAAAGGCACTTAAAAGTGGATTTCTAAGACCTTTGACAAATAAATATGATGTTTGTACATTTAAGGGAGTTAAGAGGAACTTATATAAGCTTCCTTAGGTGGTGATAAAGGGTTGCAAATAGACTTGTAGTCACATTTTTTATTATTCAACTGGAAGCAAAGAGGTTTGATGTCCTTTGAAGTTTGAAAGTTGGTAGCAGGGGCTGCCACCATTAAATCTTGATGAAATGACATGTACTGGTGTGTCATTTTGGTATACATTTTATCCAACATGTTTTGTTAGACTTTTGAAGGGCAAAAGGTAATGGATTGACCTACTTTGGGAGCAAGTAGCCAAGGACAAACATGTTAGACAGATCCAGCATTTAGGCTGCCGATGAGGATGTCGTCTTTCTTTTGATAGGGGAGTTTTGTGAGACCTTATTTCTGGTGTTTGGTAAACATCAATATTATACAACTTTGGCAATATGATGGTGGCATGTTTTGGGAAGTTGTAAGGTCTCTTTGATGTTATTTAGCCACAAAACCATATATTATATATGCTACAATTACTTATGGGTGTTGGAAAAATGAAGTTGCGTTAGTGGATAGCTTTGGACAACAACTTTGCATCGGTAGTAGACAAGCCTAGTTTTGTGTGGCTACTTGGAAATGTAATGTTGCATAGTATGGCATCTTGGTGTATTAGACATAAATCTTGCATGGCTGTATAAAGATGGGCATTATTCACATGATATCTCGTTTAATTATCTAGCCAACCTTAGTGCATTGGTGGACATTTTTGCTTGGCTACTCAATAAAAGTGGGAAGTTGTATGGCCTAACGATTTCATGGTTTACTCTATATAAATGCATGGTTTGCATGCTCCTAAGGAGTACATAATGCAAGCTGAACTTTTAGTTAATTATCTAGATAGTTTTTGTAAACTATCCAAACCCACTTGCAAATTGTCCAATGTTTTAACCTTTAGTTGTTAATGTTTTAAGGATATAAATGATAAGGCATGACTTAGTCATAGATTATCTACTCTTCTTTTTCTAGTTTGTGAAGATATTGTAGATAATTTTGTTACTCATTTTATTATTTATTGATGTACCTATGTAACATTTGATGCAGTTGAATATAACGATTCTTTACACAACCTAATCTCTATATGGTATCATAGCAATTTTCAACCTAATGGAACTCAAAATTTTTCCAACGACTTCTTGCTTTCAAGCATTTTTTTCTTTTTTCTTTGCTTCACAGATCGAACCCACCACATAAATCATGGATCCAAATGATGTTCCCATCGTTGAAGATAACTCAGGCATCGTTGCCTTAAATATGTAAACTGGATTTAGACTCACTAGACATAATTACCTGGCTTGGAAAGTACAGCTTATTTCATTGTTTATCGATTACAACTTGTTGGGATATGTCAATGGAAGTACTCCATGTCCTGAAGAAACTACAGTCGACTACAAGAAATGGATAAGCCAGGATCATCTTGTTCTCCATGCCATCACTAGTTCTGTTGATGCAACAATCATCAACATGTTAAGGGACTTGCAAACTTCTCATCAAGCCTGGGCTTTACTTGCCTGTCTGTAAACAAATAAGTCTCGTTCTCGCATGATGACTCTCAAGGAACAACTAATTAATCTCACAAAAACAGACCAGATTGTTTTGGAGTATCTCCAACGAATCAAAAGCATCACTGATGAACTTGCTATTACCGGTAACGTTGTAGATGACACAAACCTAATCATTCACACTCTTAATGGCCTTCCAACTGAGTATAGCGATTTGTGTGCAGCTCTCTGAGCTTGTGAGAGTCCAATCTCCTTTGAAAACCTTTACGACAAACTTGTTAACCATGAGACGATTCTAGCAAAGAAACATGGAAGTTTTCCTGCATCTACCATCATTGTAAATGCTGCAATTAGGGTGTGGCAATCACAACATCGAGGAGGAAAAAGGTCGAGTCAGTAGTATTAGCACCCTGGACACTAGTTGATGCAAGCAGCTCCCAGATCCAATTTTCTGTGTGATATAATCTGCCAATATTGTGAAAAGCCTGGGCACTCAGCGAAGGACTGCTGGAAACTATGACGTGGGCTCAAAACTGGTGCAAGACTAAGCGCTCAACTTACATTCTCACAGGTTGGTGCTACTGGTGCAATGCAGTTTGCATCCCAACCTGGTGCTGTACAGTTTGTTAAGCCTGACACTCTGCCCACGTCTGTCTATCATTATAGAGATGCACCTACACTTGAAGTAAGCTACCAGCATCCATCATCACAGCAGGGACTTCACTACATAGCACCTACACACTTCAGCTCCTTAGCGAATGATCCCTCGGCATATCCTGCATAATCAGTACCTGCTTCTTTGGCTCATTCAGCACCTGCTGTAGCCTCTTCCCAAGACTAGATTCTCGATTCAGGGGCGTCTCACCATATCACTCATAGGCTTCACAATTTGAGCCTTAGCACGCCATATTTGGGTAATGAAAAACTTCAAGTTGGTGACGGTTTCAATCTCCCAATCTCTCATACGGGAAGTTTTTGGGTTCTAACCAACACAAAATCTTTATTTTTTGACAATGTTCTTTACATACCAAACATTAGTTGTTAGATCCCGAATTTTCCTTGAAATTTTGAAGTGTCAAGTGACATGAAAATGAGAAAATTAGAATGAATAAATAAAAAGAAAATTTTGAA